>CM077153.1:260102870-260105370 GCA_039583875.1 Platanthera guangdongensis | reverse complement strand
AATTATAAAAAACCAAAATATATAGTTATAATTTAATAATAATTTATTTAATAAAAACAAATAAAAATTAAAAAAGAATAAAAAATCAAATTATATAATTATAATTTAATAATAATTTATTTAATAAAAACAAAAAAAAATAAAAAATAAAAAAAATACCGTGTCGTCGTCCCCCCCTCCCGCCTCCCTGCCCGTCGATGCCGCCGGCGGCCAGCCCGGCGCCCACCGGCGGGTTTGTCGGCCTCTAGCTAACCCGCGGTTGTCGCCGGGCTGGCCGCCGGTGGCAGAGATGGGTGCTGGAGCGGTTCGGCGGAAAGGGGGTATCTGTTTTGCTCTGCTGTTGAACAATGTTTTTTTAGATCTGGCTAATTGCATGCCTATCTTTATAGATCCAATGGCCAGATATGATTTCCTGAGATCGGACGGTCCAGATGAGATTCATGATGTGCTTCAAGATAACACTATTATTTATATAACAAAGATATGTATATACATTTATATGTATATACATATACATATATATGTATATACATATATATATATATATATGTATATATATACATATACATATATATATATATGTATATATATATATTATATATATATATGTATATATATATACATATATATATACATGTATAATATATACATATATATATACATGTATATATATATACATATATATACAGTATAATATATACATATATATAATATATAATCTAAATATATATACATATATATATATATATATAGATATATATATACATATATATATATATATATACATATATATATATATATATATATATATATATATATATATATATAAATATATATATATATATACATATATATATATATACATATATATATATATATATATATATATATATTCTCGCGTGTGTGTTAATATCGATATATATATATATATATATATATATATCTCTGCGTGTGTGTATAGATATCTATATATATATATATATAATATATATTATATATAAGATATATATATATATATATATATATATATATATATATATATATATATACATACACACACATATATATATCTTTATTATATAAACCAATAGCCATATTTGGAAGCGCACCATCAAATGCATCTGGACCGTCCGATCTCCAGAAAATCTCATCTGGACATTGGATCTAAAAGCCGGGTCTGCCAATATCCAGATCACGCAAAAACAACACTGTTCCCTGCATCAGATATCTCGATACACCCCGTCTCTTCACTGCCTCACCCCGCCGCTGCAGAGCCGACGGCGGCAGAGAATGCCGCCGCTTGTGCGGGCGGAAGCGGCGGGGGGGGGGGGGGGGGGGGGGGGGGCTTTATCATTTTTTTATTAATTATATTATTTATTAAATTATAATAAGTAATTTATTTATAATTTATAAAAATATTAAAGTTTTTGTTTAAATTCAAAACTTTTAAATAATTGGTTTAAAATACTTTTAAATTTTGTCGGGGCCAGCAAAGCCGCTGGGGGGGGGGGGGGGTCGGGGCGAAGCCCGCTTGAATGGCATGCGTGCGAAGCCCATTCGAAGATGCTACTATATATATATAGCCATAAAATAGCCATCTTACTTTTAATTTTATGTATAGCCATAAAATAGCCAAATTAAGCTTGGGAGAAAGAGAGAGACTCATCACCTAAGCCTATGATGAGGAATAAGAGTACTGCAAGGAGAACCATTCGTCTGAAAAATGCCATGAGTATTTGTGATTGAGGTGCAAAGCTAGAGCCTTAAAATGTGCTATTGAAGAAAAACAATTAAGGATGTTTGCTCTTTTAAACCCAATTACCTCTTTATATATATTTGAAATTCTATGGTGTAGAAAGACTTGTTCTTTTTTACCTCATTTATTTTCTTTATTTCAGGCTTCTTCCAAACATGTCTATAGCATTATTATTTTTAATATTATTTGGACAATTTCAAATTTATCAACTCTGTTGTAGCAGGTCACTCGAAGGCGCTCGTGAACTGGTCGAAAGCGAAACGTCCTAGCTCGTGAGTGAGTTGAGCTTGGTGCCCCAACCCTAGCTACCGCATAGCCGGAGTGCCGCGTGCTTAGTTAAGAGCTGCGCAGCCTGGGTGCCGCGCGGCCCGGTTGTCAAACCGCTGCGAGTCGTGTACCCCTCGGTTAAGGCTGCACAGTCGGGTTCCACGTGGTCGAGTGCTACACGAACAAGTGATGTGTGCCCGACCCATTTCCCGGTGCGAGCAGGAGGAAGGCCCCTGTGTTTCACACCCGTCGGGAGCAATCCCCCCCCCCCCTCCCCCCCCCCCCCCCCCCCCCCGATGGTGCCTGCGCGAGGGAGTTCTCCACGTGGCAAGCGCCCGGGGAGTTGCTCCCATGCCTATACAATAAGGGGGGGATGGCCCGCCGACTTATGCGCGCTACGGGATGTGCAGTGCACACGGGAGGGAGGCCCGTACGGACACAATTTCCTGCACCGCCAAGATATATGTGTGTGTATGG